>JACXIK010000011.1:0-29703 GCA_014737385.1 Bombus superbus | reverse complement strand
ATTTAGTATACATTTTAGCAAGATTTCAGGTTTGAGTTAGATTTAGTCCAGATTATGGACAGGATTTGAGGTCCCGGTTAGTTGTTAGATGAGATTTCAAACATGATTTTAGGTTTGGCTTACGTTTTAGTGGAGGCTTTATCAAGACTTTAGGTTTGAGATAGGTTTCGGACCAGATTCTTGAATAGATTTTAGGATTTAGTTAGCTTTTAAACCAGATTATAGACGGGATTTAATGTTAGTGTTAGGTTTTAGGTGAGATTTCGGACTAGATTTGAAGTTTGGGTTAGGTTTTAGTGGAGATCTTAGCAATGTTTCGATTAGCTTTTAGTTCAGATTATATACAGGATTTATGGTTAGGGTTATGTTGAAGACGAGACTTCAGACACGATTTTAGGTTTCGGTTAGGTTAAGTGAAGATTTGTGCAAGATTTCATGTTTGAGTTAGATTTTAGATGAAATTACAGACATGATTCAAGGTTTCGTATAGATTTCGGAGAAGGTTCTGAAACAGATTTTAGGTCTTAAAGCTATTAGACCGGATAGTAGACAACATTTTAGAATCCTGTTAGGTTTAAAACGAAATTTTGGACTTGATTTTAGTTTGGTGGTCGGATCTAGATGATGTTTCGAACATTATTTTCGGTCTGAGTTCGGATTAGTTGGACATTTCAGCAAGATTTCAGGTTTTGATTAACTTTTAGGTCATATTTTGGACAGGATTTTTGGTTAGGGTTACGTTTTTAACGAGAATCCAGACATGATATTAGGCTTGGGTTAGGTTTAAGTCGAGATTTTGAACAGATTTTAGGTTTTAGTTAGTTTTTAAACCATATTATCGACGGGATTTAATGTAAGTGTTAGGTTTTAGGTGAGATTTCGGACTAGATTTGAAGTTTGGGTTAGGTTTTAGTGGAGATCTTAGCAATATTTCGATTAGCTTTTAGTTCAGATTATATACAGGATTTATGGTTAGGACTATGTTGAAGACGAGACTTCAGACACGATTTTAGGTTTCGGTTAGGTTAAGTGAAGATTTGTGCAAGATTTCAGGTTTGGGTTAGATTTTAGATGAGATTTCAGACATGATTACAGGTTTGGTATAAATTTCGAAAAAGGTTCTGGACCAGATTTTGGGTCTTGATTAGCTTTTATACCGGATAATAGACAACATTTTAGAATCCGGTTAGGTTTAAAACGGGATATTAGTATTGATTTTAGTTTCGGTTCTGATCTAGATGAGATTTCTGTAAAGAAATTGAGAAGGTTTGGAGAGAACAATGTACACTCTAAATGTACAGAATATTTATCAATTTCAGACATGATTTTCGGTTTGGTTTCGGATTAATTGGACACTTCAGCAATGTTTCAGGTTTTGACTAATTTTTAGATTAGATTATAGACAGGATTTAAGGTTAGAGTTAGGTTGTAGACGAGATTTCAGACATGTTATTAGGTTTGAGTTAGGTTTAATTGGAGATTATAGAAAAAATTGAAGGGTTTCATTAGATTTTAAACCAGATTATAGACAGGATTTAAGGTTCCGGTTAGTTGTTAGATGAGATTTCAAACATGATTTTAGGTTTGGCTTACGTTTTAGTGGAGGCTTTATCAAGACTTTAGATTTGAGATAGGTTTCGGACCAGATTCTTGAATAGATTTTAGGATTTAGTTAGCTTTTAAACCAGACTATAGACGGGATTTAATGTTAGTGTTAGGTTTTAGGTGAGATTTCGGACTAGATTTGAAGTTTGGGTTAGGTTTTAGTGGAGATCTTAGCAATGTTTCGATTAGCTTTTAGTTCAGATTATATACAGGATTTATGGTTAGGGTTAGGTTGTAGACGAGATTTCAGACCTGCTTTTATGTTTGGGTTGGGTTTTAGTATACATTTTAGCAAGTTTTCAGGTTTGAGTTAGATTTTAAATGAGATTACAGACATGATTCAAGGTTTCGTATAGATTTCGGAGAAGGTTCTGAATCAGATTTTAGGTTTGGGTTAGGCTTAAGTAGAGATTTTAGTAAGATGACATGTTTTCCATATCTTTTAAACCAGATTATAGACGGGATATTAAGTGCCGGATAAGATTTGGACGAGATTTCAGACTACATTTTATGAAAGGGTTAGGTTTTAGATGGGATTTTATACATGATTTTAGGTTTCGGTTCGGTTCTAGTAGATATTTTAAAGAGAACTCATGATTGAAGTTGGGTTTTATACGATATTTGGGACAAGACTTTAGATTTGGGTTAGGAGTTCGAGGAGATTTTCGACAAAATTTGAGGTTTTGATTAGCTTTTATGCGTGATTTTTGTAGGCTCCGGTTAGGATTTAGACGAGATTTCAGACAATATTTTAGGTTCATGTTCGGATGTAGATGAGATTTCAGACATGATATTAGGTTTGAGTTAGGTTTAATTTGCGATTTTAGAAAAAGATTTCAGGTCTTGATTAGCTTTTAGACTGGATAATAGACAACATTTTAGATTCCGGTTAGGTTTAAAACGAGATTTTATTCTAGATTTTAGGTTTGGGTTACGTTTTAGACAAGATTACGTATAAGATTTCAGGTTTGACATCGATTTCGGACCAGTTTTTTTACCTGATTTTAGGTTTTGATTAGCTTTTAGGAAAGATTGTAGACAGGGTTCTAGGCTCCGGTTATGATTTAGACGAGATTTCAGACAAGATTTTAGGTTTGGGTTCTGATCTAGATGAACCTTCAACCATGATTTTCGGTTTGCGTTAGGTTTTAGTGAATATTTTAGCAAGGTTTTGATTAGCTTTTAGACCAGATTATAGAAAGGATTTAAGGTTACGGTTAGGTTTGAGACGAGATTGCAGACATGATTTTATGTTTCGGTTACGTTTAAGTGGAGACTTTAGCAAGATTTCAGGTTTCACTTATCATTGAGACCAGATTATAGACTGAATTTACGGTTAGGGTTAGGTGTTAGATTAGATTTCGGACATAATTTTAGGTTTGGGTTGGGTTTTAGTGGATATATTAGCAGGATTTCAGGTTTGAGTTAGATTGTAGGTGAGATTTCAGTCATGATTCTAGGTTTGAGGTAGCTTCCGTACCAGATTCTGGACCAGAATTTAGGTGCTGGTTAGCTTTTAGACCAGATTATAGACAGGGTTCTAGGCTCCCGTTAGAATTCAGACGAGATTTCAGACAAGATTTTAGGTCTTTGTTCGGATCTAGATGAAATTTCAAACATGATTTTAGGTCTGGGTTACGTTTTAGTGGACATATTAGCAAGATTTTAAGTTTGAGTTAGATTTTAGGTGAGATTTCAGACATGATTCTAGATTTGGTATAGATTTCAGAAAAGGTTTTGGTCCAGATTTTATGTCTTGATTAGCTATTAGTATATTATGTGCCGTATAGGATTTCGACTAGATTTTAGAATAAGGTTAGGTTTTAGATGGGATTTCAGACATGATTTTAGGTTTGGGATACGTTTTAGTGGAGATTTTAGCTAAGTTTTAGAATTTGATTAGGTTTTAGACCAGACTATGGATGGAATTTAAGGTTAGGTTTAGGTGTTAGATTATATTTCGGACATGATTATAGCTCACATCGCTCCACTTCGATTTCCCACACAAACACTCGATACAAGAAGCATACAAAACGCGCATGCATCGCCCACACATTACATAAATCTTGAAAAAATTTGAAATACAGTATACATCGCACCACCTCGATTTCCAAAGAAACACTCGAAACAGAAAGCATACAAAACGCACATGCATCGCCCACACAATATATAAATCTTGACAAATTTATAATAGAGCACACATCGCTCCATTTCGATTTCCCACTCAAACACTCGATACAAAAAGCATACAATTCCCAAATCCATCTCCCACACGTAACATAAATCATTACAAGTTTGAAATACAACACACACCGCTGCACTTCGATTTCCCACACACACATTCTATACAAAAATCATACAATAGGCACATGCATCTCCCACACATTACATAAATCATGACAGGTTTGAAATAGAGCACAAATAGCTCTATTTCGATTTCCCACACAAACACTCGATACAAAAAGCAGACAAAACGCACATGCATCTCCCACACATTACATATATCTTGACAAGTTTAAAATAGAGCACACATAGCTCCACTTGGATTTCCGGCACAAACACTCGATACAAAAAGCATACAACATTCAAATGA
This sequence comes from Bombus superbus, assembly GCA_014737385.1. NCBI lineage: Eukaryota > Metazoa > Arthropoda > Insecta > Hymenoptera > Apidae > Bombus > Bombus superbus. The sequence goes on along the minus strand of JACXIK010000011.1, from coordinate 25,505 downwards.
CTCTGCCGCACATTCCATAAATCATGACGAGTTTAAATTATAGCTCACATCGCTCCACTTCGATTTCCCACACAAACACTAGATAAAAACAGCATACAAAACGCACATGCATCACCCACACATTACATAAATCTTGACGAGTTTGAAATGCAGCACACATCGCACACCTCGATTTCCAAGGAAACGCTCGATGCAAAAAGCATACAAAACTCACATGCATTTACCACACAATACATAAATCATTACAAGTTTATAATAGAGCACACATCGCTCCACTTCGATTTCCACACAAACAGTCGATACAAAATGCATAAAAATCGCACATGCATCGCCCACACATTACATAAATCTTGATAAGTTTAAAATAGAGCACACATCGCTACACTTCGATTTCCTACACAAACACACGATACAAAAAGCATACAAAACACACATGCATCGCCCACACATTACATGAATCTTCACAAGCTTAAAATAGAGCACTCATCGCTCCACTTTGATTTCCCACACAAAAACTAGATACAAAGAGCATACAAAACGAAAATCCGTCTTTTACACATTACATAAATCTTGACAAGTTTGATATATAGCACACATCGCTCTATTTCGATTTCTCACACAAGCACTTGATATAAAAAGCATAGAAAACGCACATGCATCGCCCACACATTACATGAATCTTCACAAGTTTAAAACAGAGCACACATCGCACCACTTCGATTTCCCACACAAACAGCTGATACAAAATGCATACAAATCGCACATGCATCGCCCACACATGACATAAATCTTTACAAGTTTTTAAATACAACACACATCTCTCCACTTCGATTTCCCACACACACTTTCTATACAAAAATCATACAATAGGCACATTCATCTCACACACATTATAAAAATCATGACAAGTTTAAAATTGAGCACAGATCGCTCCATTTCGATTTCCCACACAAACACTCGATATAAAAAGCATACAAAACGCACATGCATCGCCCACACATTACATGAATCTTCACAAGTTTAAAACAGGGCACACATCGAACCACTTCGATTTCCCATACAAACACTCGATACAAAAAGCATACAAATCGCACATGCATCGCCCACACATTACATAAATCTTGACGAGTTTGAAATACGGCACACATCGCACCACCTCGATTTCCAAAGAAACGCTAGATTCAAAAAGCATACAAAACTCACATGCATCGACCACAATTTACATGAATCTTTACAAGATTAAAATAGAGCTCACATCGCTCCACTTCGATTTCCCACACAAACACTAGATACAGACAGCATACAAAACGCACATGCATCGCCTACACATTACATAAATCTTGACGAGTTTAAAATAGAGCACACATAGCTCCACTTCGATTTCCGGCACAAACGCTCGATGCAAAATGTATACAAAACTCACATGCATTTACCACACAATACATAAATCTAGACAAGTTTGAAATGGAGCACACATAGCTCCACTTCGATTTCCCAAACAAACACCCGATACAAAAAGCATACAACAGTCACATGAATCTCCCTCACAATACATAAATCTTGACAAGTTTATAATAGAGCACACATCGCTCCACTTTGATTTCCACACAAACACTCGAAACAGAAAGCATACAAATCGCACATGCATCGCCCACACATTACATTAATCTTCACAAGTTTAAAACAGAGCACACATCGCACCACTTCGATTTCCCATACAAACACTCGATACAAAAAGCATACGACATTCAAATGAACCTGCCGCACATTCCATAAATCATGACGAGTTTAAATTATAGCTCACATCGCTCCACATCGATTTCCCACACAAACACTAGATACAAACTGCATACAAAACGCACATGCATCACCCACGTATTACATAAATCTTGACGAGTTTGAAATACAGCACACATCGCACACCTCGATTTCCAAGGAAACGCTCGATGCAAAAAGCATACAAAACTCACATGCATTTACCACACAATACATAAATCTTGACAAGTTTGAAATGGAGCACACATAGCTCCACTTCGATTTCCCAAACAAACACCCCATACGAAAAGCATACAACAGTCACGTGAATCTCCCACACAATACATAAATCTTGACAAGTTTATAATAGAGCACACATCGCTCCACTTCGATTTCCACACAAACACTCGTAACAGAAAGCATACAAAACGCACATGCATCGCCCACACATTACATAAAACTTGACAAGTTTAAAATAGAGCAAACATAGCTCCACTTCTATTTCCGGCACAAACACTCGATACAAAAAGCATACAACATTCAGATGAATCTGCCGCACATTCCATAAATCATGACGAGTTTAAATTATAGCTCACATCGCTCCACTTCGATTACCGACACAAACACTAGATACAAACAGCATACAAAAACGCACATGCATCGCCCACAATTTACATAAATCTGTACAATTTTAAAATATAGCACACATCGCTCCATTTAGATTTCCCACACAAACACTCGATACAAAATGCATACAAATCGCACATGCATCGCCCACACATTACATAAATCTTGACAAGTTTAAAATAGAGCACACATCGCTCCATTTCGAATTCCCACACAAACACTCGATACAAAAATCATACAAAACGCACATGCATCGCCCACACATTACATAAATCTTGACAAGTTTGAAATAGACCACACGTCGCTCCACTTCGATTTCCCACACAAACACTCGACACAAAATGCATACTAAGCGGACATGCATCGCGCACACTTTTCATGAATCTATGCAGGTTTAAAATAGAGCACACATCGCTCCACTTCGATTTCCTACACAAACACACGATACAAAAAGCATACAAAACACACATGCATCGCCCACACATTACATAAATCATCACAAGCTTAAAATAGAGCACTCATCGCTCCAATTTGATTTCCCACACAAAAACTAGATACAAAGAGCATACAAAACGAAAATCCGACTTTTACACATTACATAAATCTTGACAAGTTTGAAATACAACACACACCGCTGCACTTCGATTTCCCACACACACATTCTATACAAAAATCATACAATAGGCACATGGATCTCCCACACATTACATAAATCATGACAGGTTTGAAATAGGTTTGAATTGAATTCCCACACAAACACTCGATATAAAAAGCATACAAAACGCACATGCATCGCCCACACATTACATGAATCTTCACAAGTTTAAAACAGAGCGCACATCGCTCCACTTCGATTTCCATACAAACACACGAAACAGAAAGCATACAAAACGCACATGCATCGCCCACACATTACATAAATCTTGACAAGTTTGAAATATAGCGCACATCGCTCCACTTCGATTTCCCACACAAACACTCGATACAAACAGCATACAATACGCACATGCATCGCCCACACATTACATAAATCTTGACGAGATTGAAATACAGCACACATCGCACCACCTCGATTTCCAAAGAAACGCTCGATTCAAAAAGCATACAAAACTCACACGCATCGCCCACAATTTACATGAATCTTTACAAGTTTAAAATAGAGCACACATCGCTCCATTTCGAATTCCCACACAAACACTCGATACAAAATGCATACAAATCGCACATGCATCGCCCACACATTACATAAATCTTGACAAGTTTAAAATAGAGCACACATAGCTCCACTTCCATTTCCCACACAAACACTCGACACAAAATGCATACTAAGCGGACATGCATCGCGCACAATTTACATGAATCTATACAGGTTCAAAATAGAGCACACATCGCCCCATTTTGACTTCCCACACAAACACTCGATACAAACAGCATACGAAACGCACATGCATCGCCCACACATTACATAAATCTTGACAAGTTTAAAATAGAGCACACATAGCTCCACTTCGATTTCCGGCACAAACACTCGATACAAAAAGCATACAACATTCAAATGACTCTGCCGCACATTCCATAAATCATGACGAGTTTAAATTATAGCTCACATCGATCCAATTCGATTTCCCACACAAACACTAGATACAAACAGCATACAAAACGCACATGCATCACCCACACATTACATAAATCTTGACGAGTTTGAAATGCAGCACACATCGCACACCTCGATTTCCAAGGAAACGCTCGATGCAAAAAGCATACAAAACTCACATGCATTTACCACACAATACATAAATCATTACAAGTTTATAATAGAGCACACATCGCTCCACTTCGATTTCCACACAAACAGTCGATACAAAATGCATAAAAATCGCACATGCATCGCCCACACATTACATAAATCTTGATAAGTTTAAAATAGAGCACACATCGCTACACTTCGATTTCTTACACAAACACACGATACAAAAAGCATACAAAACACACATGCATCGCCCACACATTACATGAATCTTCACAAGCTTAAAATAGAGCACTCATCGCTCCACTTTGATTTCCCACACAAAAACTAGATACAAAGAGCATACAAAACGAAAATCCGTCTTTTACACATTACATAAATCTTGACAAGTTTGATATATAGCACACATCGCTCTATTTCGATTTCTCACACAAGCACTTGATATAAAAAGCATAGAAAACGCACATGCATCGCCCACACATTACATGAATCTTCACAAGTTTAAAACAGAGCACACATCGCACCACTTCGATTTCCCACACAAACAGTTGATACAAAATGCATACAAATCGCACATGCATCGCCCACACATGACATAAATCTTTACAAGTTTTTAAATACAACACACATCTCTCCACTTCGATTTCCCACACACACTTTCTATACAAAAATCATACAATAGGCACATGCATCTCACACACATTATAAAAATCATGACAAGTTTAAAATTGAGCACAGATCGCTCCATTTCGATTTCCCACACAAACACTCGATATAAAAAGCATACAACAGTCACATGAATCTCCCTCACAATACATAAATCTTGACAAGTTTATAATAGAGCACACATCGCTCCACTTTGATTTCCACACAAACACTCGAAACAGAAAGCATACAAATCGCACATGCATCGCCCACACATTACATTAATCTTCACAAGTTTAAAACAGAGCACACATCGCACCACTTCGATTTCCCATACAAACACTCGATACAAAAAGCATACAAAACGCACATGCATCGCCCACACATTACATAAATAATGGCAAGTTTGAAATAGAGCACACATCGCTCCACTTCGATTTCCAACACACGCATTTGATACAAAAATCATACAATAGGCACATGCATCTGACACACATTACATAAATCCTGACAAGTTTGGAATAGAGCACACATCGCTCTACTTCGATTTCCCACAAAGACACTAGATACTAAAGTCGTACAATAGGCGCACGCATTTCACACATATTACATAAATATTGACAAGTTTGTAATAGAGCACACATCGCTCCACTTCGATTTTCAACACACGCATTTGATACAAAAATCATACAATAGGCACATGCATCTGACACACATTACATAAATCTTGACAAGTTTGAAATATAGCACAAATCGCTCCACTTCGATTTCCCACAAAGACACTAGATACTAAAATCATACAATAGGCACACGTATCTCACACATATTACATAAGTATTTACAAGTTTAAAATAGAGCACACATCGCTCCACTTCAATTTCCCACACACACATTCGATACAAAAATCATACAATAGGCTCATGCATCTCCCACACAATACATAAATCTTGACAAGATTCAAATGGGGTACACATAGCTGCACTCCGATTTCCCACACAAACACTTGATACAAAAAGCAAACAAAACTCACATGCATCGCGCACAATACATAAATAATGGCAAGTTCGAAATAGAGCACACATCGCTCCACTTCGATTTCCAACACACGCATTTGATACAAAAATCATACAATAGGCACATGCATGTGACACACATTACATAAATCCTGACAAGTTTGGAATAGAGCACACATCGCTCTACTTCGATTTCCCACAAAGACACTAGATACTAAAGTCGTACAATAGGCGCACGCATTTCACACATATTACATAAATATTGACAAGTTTGTAATAGAGCGCACATCGCTCCACTTCGATTTCCAATCACACGCATTTGATACAAAAATCATACAATAGGCACATGCATCTGAAACACATTACATAAATCTTGACAAGTTTGAAATAGAGCACACATCGCTCTATTTCGATTTCTCACAGAATCACTCGATACAAAAATCATACAATAGTCACATGTATCTCCCACACATTACACAAATCTTGACAACTTTGAAATAGTGCAGACATCGCTTCACTACGGTTTCCAACATAAACACTCGCTACAAAGAGCATACAATACGCAAATCCATCTACCACACATTACATAAATCTTTACAAGTTTAAAATAGAGCACACATCGCTCCACTTCGATTTCCCACACAAACACACGATACAAAAAGCATACAATTCCCAAAGACATTTCCCACACGTAACATAAATCATTACAAGTTAAAAATACAACACACATCGCTCCACTCCGATTTCCACACAAACACTCGAAACAGAAAGCATACAAAACGCACATGCATCGCCCACACATTACATAAATCTTGAAAAAATTTGAAATACAGTACACATCGCATCACCTCGATTTCCAAAGAAACACTCGAAACAGAAAGCATACAAAACGCACATGCATCGCCCACACAATATATAAATCTTGACAAGTTTATAATAGAGCACACATCGCTCCATTTCGATTTCCCACTCAAACACTCGATACAAAAAGCATAGAATTCCCAAATCCATCTCCCACACGTAACATAAATCATTACAAGTTTGAAATACAGCACACATCGCACCACCTCGATTTCCAAAGAAACGCTCGATTCAAAAAGCATTCAAAACTCACATGCATCGCCCACAATTTACATGAATCTTTACAAGTTTAAAATAGAGCACACATCGCTCCATTTCGAATTCCCACACAAACACTCGATACAAAAATCATACAAAACGCACATGCATCGCCCACACATTACATAAATCTTGACAAGTTCGAAATATAGCACACATGGCTCCACTTCGATTTCCCACACAAACACTCGACACAAAATGCATACTAAGCGGACATGCATCGCGCACACTTTACATGAATCTATACAGGTTTAAAATACAGCACACATCGCCCCATTTTGAATTCCCACACAAACACTCGATACAAACAGCATACAAAACGCACATGCATCGCCCACACATTACATAAATCTTGACAAGTTTAAAATAGAGCACACATAGCTCCACTTCCCAAGACATCTACCGCACGTAACATAAATCATTACAAGTTAAAAATACAACACACATCGCTCCACTCCGATTTCACACACACACATTCTATACAAATATCATTAAATACGCAAATCCATCTTCCACAAGATTACATAAATCTTGACAAGTTCGAAATAGAGCACACATCGCACCACTTCGATTTCCAACACACGCATTTGATACAAAGATCATACAATTGGCACATGCATCTGACACACATTACATAAATTTGACAAGTGTGAAATAGAGCACACATACCTCTACTTCGATTTCCCACTAAGACACTACATACAAAATGCATACAAATCGCACATGCATCGCCCACACATTACATAAATCTTGACAAGTTTAAAATAGAGCACGCATCGCTCCACTTCGATTTCCCACACAAACACTAGGATACAAAACGCATACAAAATGCACATACATCCCCAACACATTACATAAATCTGGACAAGTTTACAATAGGTCACACATCGCTCCACTTCCACTTCCCACACTAACACTCGATACAAAAAGCATACAATACGCACATCCGTTTTCCACACATTACATATATCTGGACAACTTAAAAATAAAGCAGACGTCGCTCCACTACGATTTCCCACACAAACACACGACACAAGAATCATACAATAGGCACATGCATTTCCCACACATTACATAAATCTTGACAAGTTTAAAATATAGCACTCATCGCTCCATTGCCATTTCTCACACAAACACTTAATACAAAATTCATACAACACGCACATGCATCTTCCACACATTACATAAATCTTGAAAAGTCTAAAATAGAGCATATATCGCTTCACATCCATTACCCTCAAACATATTCGATACAAAAATCATAAAATAGGAACATGCATGTCCCACACATTACATAAATCTTGTCAAGTATAGCATAGAGCATACATCGCTCCACTTCTATTTTCCACACACACATTCGATACAAAAATCATACAATGGGCTCATGCATCTCCCACACAATACATACATCTTGACAAGATTCAAATGGGGCACACATAGCTGCACTCCGATTTCCCACACAAACACTCGATACAAAAAGAATGCAAAACGGACATCATCGCTCACACATTACGTACATCATGGCAGGATTGGAATAGAGCACACATCGCTCCACTTCGATTTCCCACTCAAACACTCGATAGAAACAGCACACAATACGTAAATATATCTCCCACCCATAACAGAAATCTTGACAAGTTTTAAAATAGGGCGCAATCGAAGTAGAGCGATTGTGCCCTATTTTAAACTTGACAAATGTATGTAAAGCGTTGGCGATGCATTTGCCTATTTTATGATTTTTATATCGAATGTGTGTGTGGGAAATCGACGTGAGGCGATGTTTGTTATATTTTAAACTTGTCAATATATATGTAATGTGTGGGAGATGCATGTGCGTTTTGTCTGCTTTTTGTATCGAGTGTTTGTGTGGGAAATCGAAATAGAACGATTTGTGCTCTATTTCAAACTTGTCATGATTTTTGTAATGTGTGGGAAATGCATGTGCGTATTGTTTGATTTTTGTATCGAATGTGTGTGTGGTAAATCGAAGTGGAGCGATGTGTTCTCTATTTTAAACTTGTCAAGATTTTTGTAATGTGCGGGCGATGCACGTGCGTTTTGTATGCTTTTTTGTATCGAGTGGTTTTGTGGGAAATCGAAGTGGAGCGATGTCTATATTATTTTAAAGTTGTCAAGATTTAGGTAATGTGTGGGAGGTGCATGTGCCTATTGTATTCTTTTTGTATAGAGTTTTTGTGTGGGAATTCGAATTGGTGCGATGTGTGCTATATTTCAAACTTGTAAATATTTATGTTACGTGTGGGAGATGGATTTGCGTATTGTATGTGTTAAATAGGCTGTACATTTATAATGTACATACGAGTGTGAGAGTGAGGGAGCGAGTGGCGAGTGGCACCTGTATGTGTCCCCTCCCTTGAAGTGTGTGTTGTCACCGCAAGACGGTCCGGGCTCTCGTAGAGACAAAAAAATCAGCAGTCGTAGAAGAAAAGCAGAGCTCGCGTGTTGAGTTGCCTGGGCCTTCAGTTATTGTAACCCACGCAGTGGAACTTGAATAAAGTTTTGTTACATTTCAATTTCTTTACAGTATGATTTTGTATTGAGTGTTTGTGTGTGAAATCGAAGTGGAGAGATGTGTTCTCCATTTCAAACTTTTCAAGATTTATGTAATGTGTGGTAGATTCGTGTGACTGTTGTATGCTTTTTGTATCGAGTGTCTGGGTGGTAAATCGAAGTGGAGCGATGTGTTCTCTATTTTAAACTTTCAAGATTTATGAAGTGTGTGGGAGATGATTGTGCGTATTGTATGAATTTTGTATCGAGCATTTGTGTGGGAAATGGCAGTGGAGCGATGTGTGCTCTATTTTAAACTTGTCAGGATTTATGTTACGTGTGAGAGATTGATTTCCGTATTGTATGCATTTTATATCTAGTTTTTGTGTGGGAAATCGAAGTGGAGCGATGTGTGCTCTATTTTAAACTTGTCAATATTTATGTAATGTGTGGGACATGGATGTGCGTACTGTATGCTTTTTGTGTTGAGTTGTTGTGTGGGAAATCGAAGTGGAGCGATGTGTTCTCCATTTCAAACTTTTCAAGATTTATGTAGTGTGTGGGAGATGCATGTGCGTTTTGTATGCTTTTTGTATCTAGTGTTTATGTGGGAAATCGAAGTGGAGCCTTCAAATCGAAATGATGCCTTCTCGATTGTCGTGACTGCCAATGCTGCATTTGTTACGACTCTGTTGATCCCCTATATGGAAGGAGTCGCTGTCATCGACTACGTCGTAATTAGGAAATTCCCCGTCGGAGTCCACGGTCCGAAAAATACCGTAGAACACCATAATATTGAGCCGTGTTGGTTGTACTGGCTCGTCCCGTTGAACCTTCTTTGATTTCTTGATGTCAAGTCCCTTCGCTAGGTGGTTCACGGAAGCCGTGATCTGATGCGTCCTATCTTCCGTTCCCTTCGGTTCGTGTCTGTCGCTTAGAAGTAGTTGTTTAGCGTTTATACTTATTGACATGGTCGGGCGCAGGAGTGATTTCCTGGATGAGTTTGAGATTAGCGGCTTATTCGCTGTGAAGTAATGTGGGCTCGGTAGAGAAGTGTTGAGATCCCACGGGATATTCAGTAAACTATAGACATCATTCGAGTGAGTCACGTTGAACGTCACGGTGATGTTAGCGCTGGAATTATTCTGATTCGGGCCGTTCGCAGGTCTGATCCTTCTCGGAAATGGCGAAGGTGGAGTCTTCACGTGTTGTCTTAAATAAGGATTCTCTGTTGTGAAGTCTCTGATCTCGGGTAATGCAGGCAATGTGATGCAGGATACAGCGTGGACCATTGATACGTTGTGATGAGAGTTCATCATGGAGGTGTTGACAGAGGAGAGTCTGGATATGGCTAGTTCGACCATCGTCGATTCCGAAGTCTCCGCCATGGTGTTAGAATCGCAGTTGACCTTGTTGTCTTGAACCGGACTCAGCAGGTTGATCTCCACGTGATGAGCTACTGGTGGAGGATAATGATTATTCTGTAACAGACTTGTGGAGATTAAGATCTGCGACGGCTTGTCGCATGTTGAGGTCTTCCCTTTCTTGAAGTATAGCGGTTCGTTGAAGATCGTCAGATTGAAAATGTTCTGTGATATCAAACGGGGTAATCGAAGTAGCGATGACGTGATTGCGTTTGTCGTCAAGATTCTTGTAAGCGACGATCATGGATTTTAACGCGACGAAGTCAATGTCACGCTCAACACGATAAGTTCCGTCATTAGCGTATGACTGTCCTTTTCATTGTTCTTCGACTTATTGTTGCTACTAAGATAACTGATCAAGCTCGACGAGGTGATCTTGGTCATGTGTCCTCGATCTCGGTAGTCGTGAATAAACGCGCGGTCCGCGATGTCAAGTTATCCTCGAATGTTGGAACGACGAAGTATCGACCTTTGATGTTACGTTGAACATGATTTTTGAAATGAACTTCGCATTTTTGATTAGTTGACGAGATGTAGTTAATTAGCAGTTCGTCGTCGCGTTTCCAGAAACGAGCGAGGTTCGATAGTAACTCCGTCGTGAAGGCGAGACATGTAGTTCCGTGTGATTGAGAGGGTAGACTCCCACCGATTGCGCGTCCGAAGCGCGTTTTTTGAATACGAAGTTCGAAGCCGGCGTGCTGTGTAAGATTAATGTAATCGGCAAACCGAAACGTGAACGTGGACCCATCTCTCCGTGAGACATCGAATGGGGCACGCAATTACAGTTGCGGTTCCGCTAGTTGGATATTCATTATTAGTTGGACCGTTGACTGATCTATAGGCTGGGCCGAGCTTGCCTGGATCGGGTTAACGTGATAGCGGCCTTCGCCCTTTAACACCGCGATCCAGGGTGAGCGGTAATGAAGTTTTCCGGTAGAGAAATGACGGTAACGGGTATCGCGAATCATTCTTAAAAGTGTCAATTGGATGGACAGTACGTTACGGCCATGAAAATATTAAGTGATCAGTTTAGACATGCTATCAAACCTGTTTTTGCTGGCTTCCGAGTTCGGCTTCCTCGGGTTGGCTTGCATCGAGTGAGGCTTGATGTACGGTCGATTGTCTGATGGCAGTTGCACGAGCTTGTCTTATGTGGCGCTGTGATTTGACTGGCGAATCATCAAGTTCCATTCGTTTTTCCCTTGCGGCAGGTGGAAAGCTCTGGCTTTCTGATGACCAGGAATGAAATTTATAGGACGGGAGGGTGTAAGGCTCTCGAAGTCTTCCGTCGGGTTTGTTGATCCATTCGAGGTAGTTGATTCTTTCGATAAGAACGATTCCTCGCTCTTCTCCGTATGTCCTGGGTGTCTTGTGTGGCAGCCTGATGTGCTGCGTCAAGATGATCGTTCCGATCATGGAATCGGTGATCAAGAGAGGCGAGGCGACTCCTCACATGTGAATTGTTAGCTTCGCTCAATGGAAGCTTGTTTTCAGCAATAGTTTGTTGATCGTCTTGATCATGTGATCGGCGGTCGTGAGAGGCGAGTCGTTTCATCGCGCTTGAATTGGCAGCTTCGTTTGTGGGAAGCTGGTTTTCGACAAGGTGTTGAGGATCGTCCCGATCCTCGATGGTGCCGTCGGACGTAGACAGATGATTTTTCGGTGATTTTGTCGATATCGGCCCGGAATCAGTGGCTGCTTAACACACATATTGCTGGTATGTCGAGATCTTTACTCGGCATTTTCTTTCTTTCAAAAACATCTTCAGATTATTTAAATTTAGCGTGAGGCATTTTCAGATTATTTCAATTATCCGGATTATCATAATCATTAACCATAAATCAAAATAAAGCGTCTCGGGATTGATTTAGTCCGAGAGTGAATTATTTTCGGTCTGGTCTTTGAGCGGATTATTTCGGGATTGGTTTATATCAGTGTGAATTTTTCTGAGATTATTTTTATTCCGGCCAAAGTATTTTGAGGTTATTCTAATTCAGCGTGACTTATTTTGCCACTACTTCGATCTAGCGTCGTGGTATTTCTCATTTATTATTATTTTTATTATTCTGACATTTATTTTCCACGCGAAGCTCGTTTATTCATCCTCTTTAGTTTTCCCATTTACGGGAAGGTTACGTAAAGGTATAGAAGGTTGGCTTAGTTTCGTTTGAAATATTACCTTCCTCATTTTCCGTCTTTGATCATTTTCGGCAATGTCGATGGTCTGTCTACAATTTGCCAATCTTCTCCTCGATTTATTCGTCTGCGAAAGGTCGTTGATTTTGAACTGTGCAATTCGACTTTGAAATATCTTATCGTATGTACAACGTTCGTCGAACCTTAAATTCGCAACGAGCTTCCTGCAATAAATTTCTTACAATTTCGAATTTAAAGAGAGTTACTATAAAAACGCCTTTCTACAAGACTAACACATAGTACAGTCAAAGACGTAACAGAGAAACTTACAGTCGCGTACGATTCCACGAGAAAAATTATCCAGCGTGTTCACTTTCGACAATTTCCTGCTTCAAGTTTCGATAGACTACGTACGAAGTTATAATATCGTAGTTGGTGCAACTGGTGTGCATTCTCTTGTCTTTTTACTCTAACCGCCATATTTAGTCTTTGTGTGTATCCGGTGTTGTATGTATCATGCGAGGTGTTGAAATATAAAAGCTACAAAACTTATCTCAGTGAATCAAATAAACATTTATATCAAACCCTATAATATAACAGCTAAATCTGTCGTGTGCTACGTTTGGCGTCGAAAATCGTGTAAAATAAGCATTAAAACGTGAGAAAATTTCGAACAGTGGCAGAAAACGCCAAATTTTAGTCAAATTCTTCGAAATGATTGCATTTTGCGCCCTTCTGGACTTGTTTCGAAGCTAAATTTGTCTTGATCAGTTTTTTCGTATAATTGTCCTTACTATAGTTGGTCCACTTCCTTTTCCACTCTTCGTTGGCCTTATTCATAATAGTGCTAATTTCTTCCCTTAAGGTGTTGGGACCAAACATTCCGCCCCCTCCTCTCATTATTCTCCTGAAGTTCTTTGTTTTTTCAAACACTTCTTTTCTCATTCTGGCTTTGATATAGATCGGCATGTTGCCCATCAGGACACACAGCGCCGCATGGGAGACTGTACGATATGCCGTTGTAGTTATCACAAAGGCGTTCTTTAAGCCCTTTTCAACATAGGCTTGTTTTTAGCTGTACTTACAATTCCGGCCCATACCGGCACTTCGTACATTATGATTGCCTCCCAGACATTATAATATAGCCTCCGCGCCAGATTGTGTGGTCTCTTTATGTTGGGTAGGATGCCTCGCAACGCACCTACCATAAAGTTTGCTTTCCTGCATACAGCAGCTATGTGTTTATCGAACTTCCTCTTGCCATCGATAATCACGCCGAGGTATTTAATCTCTTCTTTCGTGCGGGTAACCATTTCCTCAAACTTAATGTGAATTGTTCTAAGTATCCGCATACCGGTTACCATCACAATCTCAGTTTTTTCCGTAGCCAGGCATAACCCGGCAGTCACACACCAATCGCTCACCTTGTTCATAACCGCCCTCACTTTAATATCCGCGCATTCGTTTTTCTTCAGCACGCACGCGAGCGCTAGGTCATCTGCGAACGCAAACGCCTTTATCGTCATGCTGTTTTCAAATTTTTCCAGCAGTTGGTCGTAGACGAGGCTTGTGTAATCGCGTCTACCATATACGTCTCCGCCGGAAGCCGTATTGCTTTCTGTGAAACGGGTCCAAGCCCATGCACCTCTTTAGCAGTATTTTTACGCACTTCTCCCATAGCTTACTCAGCGCAAGTAGAATGCTGATGGGTCTGTATGCATTTGTTAACGTTCGATCCTTACCCGGCTTCGGTAGTAGAATCACCCTGGCTGTTTTCCATCTCTTTGGAATTTGTCCCGTTTCCGTGATTAATTCGCTCCTCTGGCTGACAATTAATTTGATAATGTCACCAGGCACCCCGTCTATCCCAACTGCTTTCTTAGAGTTTATTTTCTTTGTGATTTCCATCGTCTTTACTTATTTTCCAATCGTGACCCTCATCGTCGGCCGTGTTCTTCATTACGGTAACCTGTTGCGGCTGTCTGCGTCTTGTCACAAATAGATCCTTAATTATCTCCCGTACCTTGTCCAGCGGTATGTCATTAGGCGGGGCTCTATTCTTACATCTTGTCATCACGGTACGGTATGGCTCACCTCAGGGATCTCTAGGATTTCGCAGAACTCCGACCACGTTCTCCTTTTGCTCTTAGTTATTTCTCTTTTCAGCGTTCTCCTGCTTTCCTTAAAATCCCTATTCAGTTCGTCCATTTCTTTGCTTCCAGCTTTCCTCGCTCTCGTCACTTTCCTCCTCGCTTTAATCACCTTACTCCTTAGTAGGCTAATCTCATTATTCCACCAGTAGTTTTTACGTCTGCAAATCCCCGTATAATCAATCTTTTTTAGTTTGCTATCGCGCATCTTTTCGATGCACGTCTGGATTTTCTCAGCTCTATCTGTTGCTTCGTCAATGCGTAAAACTTTATCTGCTACCAGCTCGTCAAATTTATTAATATAACTACCCGATTCGAGTTCCTTCGTCGAGAATTTCAAATATACAGAATTTCTACAGGCAGCTCTTCCTACCGTTCTTACAGAATGTATATTCCTGTTTCAGTGTTAATGGAAACACTCTGTATTTGCATAGTGTTTCCATTAAGACTCTTCCTCTTTTACCTGTGCAGTTACCGCCCCAACCTGTCGTCTTCGCGTTGAAATCGCCCGCAACTATTACATCCTTGTTTCTGTTGCTGATTTGTTTAATCGTCTCGTCTATCACATTTATGTAGCCCATAAATTAATATTTTTGTATTCGACGAGCAATAACCACTGATGCAATAGACATCCTCGACTCTCATCCACTCATCGGGTAGCTTCCCATTAAACAGGGTAACCCAAATTGACGCATCCCCTTTGCTGTCATTATACCAGTATGGCAGTTGTCGATTTGGTTCCGATATAATTACAAATCTGCCCGGTATCTCCATGCATACTGGTGCATCAAATCTTGGGCTAACGTGCACCTGTTTAAATTTATTTGCAATATCCTCATGCCCTTGGGTTACCCTGTCTCAAGTACCTTCTGTACACTGGACACGCCAGCGATCCTGTTACGTTATTCGCCCTTGTTCCGGAGACCTTGCTGCACATTGCGCAGCATGGTTCATTATTACAGTTATTTATGATGTGATCCTTAGCTCCGCATTTCCTGCAGAGCTCTTTTCCCGGGCTAATCGCCGTACATCTACTCGCTGGGTGCCCGATAAGGTGGCACCTAAAACATTTCACCACTCTTAGTAGTACTCTCATCCTGGCTATCGTTAGCCCTGTCCTGATTTTGCATCTAGCTCCTTCTTTATTCAGGTAAGCCACCGGTACACGGCGATCGCTCTTTGCGTTCCCCATGGCGTCATCCTCATGGTTTTTACTTCCACTTCCTTGTTATCGCCAATCTCAAGATCCCTAGCGATGTCCTCGATCAGCTCCTCCTTGGTTGCCAGCGGGTCGATGTCCTTGATCTCCACCGACGCTCTGCTCTGCATCGGCGAGACTTGTACCTTGCCCCCTGTTACCTCCTTCAATTTCTGGGTTATTTTCAATTCAATGAGGACATCCCCGTTCTTCGTTTTTCTCACTCCCGTACTTTCCTTCAGTGTTTCTTTTGCGGACATTACTTCCTTATATGTATGCAACCTTCTTTTCCTTGTTCCACTTTTACTAGAATGGCTTCCGGTCTCTTACGCGTTCTCCTGACCACCTCACTTCGTCCTTCATTCGTTGGAACGTTCCTCTTTGCGTTATCCATTGCTGCTCTTTCTTTCCTCCTCGCTCTCCTGCTCGTCTGCAGCGTCCATTCTTCAGCATTGTCGCTGTCCATTACCTCCTTGAGGTCTTTCTTGTCAGCCATGTATTCCCTGCATACCTCCGCATACGACGTTACTTCGTTCCTCGCTCTTTTCATCCCGTGGGCCTTCTTTCCTTCTATCGGCGAGATCTCTTTTCTCTTGTTACTTCCCTCTTCGGTTGTCTTCTTCCCTTTCGCATACCTTAGCTCCCTCGAGGCCCCTAACAGAGGTGCTCTTTTCATCACCGTAGGCTTACTGTCCTCACTTTCCGTGTCCTCCTCGCTCGTGTCTCTCTCAATTTTCTGTTTGGAATGGTTTCGCAGCCTCTCCCAGAGGCTGTCCGCCATCTTCTCCATCTTAATCCTGCTCGCCCCTATTCTCGGGTCTGTTTTTGACGCCAAATATAACTGACCCACTACAGTCTTCATTTCAACAACGAAGTCTCTCACTTTGTCAAATATTTCTTTCCACTCTTTCCTCTTCAGTAGTGTGTAACCTCCCTTCTCTCTATTGCTTTCCCCTTTAATCCTTTTCCGGTTTTCTATCGCCGTTCTTCTTAGCGTCTCCTTCATCTTCCTATTCCCGCTCGTCATTGGCGTACTGTAATTGCTGTTCTTCAGCTGTTCCGCTAACGCCTCTATCTCCGACTCACTTTCTCGCTCTTCCTTTCTCCCTTTCCCTTTCTATCCAGGCTTCTCAGCCTGCTCCTAGTTGTGTATAAAGGTTCCCTTCCCTTCTACGCGCCTCTTTCATAACCACTACGTTGTTACCCTTTTCTATCATTTTATCCTCTATGATCCTCGGGCGCTCTCTCGCTCCGACTTCCCTTACGACCTTCCGTTCTCCTCTTCTCTCGTCGACGGGACTCCTTTCTAGTCTTTTACTTGGTTTAAACGGATTAATCTGCACCGTTTTACCCTCTTTATCCAATGAGATAATGGATACTTCCTCCATCTCGACTTCTTTTCATGAGTTGCTAATGCCTTCACCTCCCTTGGCTATACGTCCTCCCGCCTCATTCCTTCAACGGCTCAATCTTCTCCCCTCTTCTCCGTCGCTTTCTGATTTAACTTGATCCCCGGTAGCTTTTGCCGATCGAGAGGCGGCCTCGGGCCGACCCTCCTCTCATCGTTTGTCTAGTCGCGTGGTGACCATCGGGACAGACCTGATACACCACCCGCTACACCAACGGGGCCTGGGGGCTCCGAAACCCCCTGCGCCGTACTTTTATTTCCTTTATTCAGCTTATCCATAATTATTTTAATTTTGTTCGTAGTCCGGGGTCATCGCCGTATTCGTCATAGGTCGCTATTCCATTTTCATAGACCATTATTGCCGGTTACCGGTAAACGGTGTCCTTGGTGAGATTTGAACAATAGGTCAAAGTCGCGTACCGCTACACTACCTTCCAATATCATTAAGGAAAATCCTATTCCACCTCAGCTACTATTAATTAAGTGCATTGAATTTACATATATACTGCAAATTACGGTTTTTAGGGTGTAATCCAAACAATCCGTTACTGATACAGGTTTATATCCAATCGTTCTGATCTATGTTCTGCTTATTTCTGCATCTCTTCATACAGTAAGTAGTTCAAAATTCTCTAATACACATTAAACCTATTATAGGTACTCTCAGATATTAGTATTGTTACGGCGTAGGGCCCACGCCGGGGCATCCCTAAGTGGTCAAAATGGTTAGCAGATGTGTAAGACCTCTTGTTGAGAGGAGACGCGCAATACACTTAAAAAAATACTACCCAAACTGACCACCCAAACAGTCAAGTGGGGTCGGATTCAGATTTCCCAAATTATAGCATGAAACAATTAGCGTTATTGCTCGTCCTAGACACTACCCAGACCCGACTGGTCTTTCTCAAGGTTCCCTCGCCTTCTCCCACACCAATTTTGGCGGCAAATCCGCTTTCTCCGCCGATTCCTGGACACACCCAGGAATCGGACTCGCCCATTATAAAAGGCGTAAGCCAAGAGGCAAACGACCCACTCTCACACATTCAGCCACATTCAGTCATTCAGGCAATCCTTCTCTTATCTCAGGGCAGAATCCTTAAAAGTCTCACGTCGACAGTTGTTGATCCAAAATTACGACGTTGTGTATTAGTATATAAAGTAGTGAGAATATATTTAATGTTCACGTAAAACCTGTGTCGCAATCATTCAACTACCCCTATTCTCTCAAACGAAATCAGGGGCTCATCGGTTCCGCGGCGTTGACTATCGTAGTCATAGTGAGAACTTACAATTCTCACTGACACCCATCGTCGTGATCGTGTCTCTCCGCGACCGCTGAGGAACAAGTATTATATGTTAAATTCATTTATCACATTAAAATAATGATTCACATTTAGATTATAATATCTAACCTATTTAAGTTAAGTTTCTCGTATAGTCTATTACTACTCTACAATATGTAATCAATCATTCTATTATAAATTTGTATCACATATTTATATATTACTATGTTTCTCATCATGAATGTGTGATTTTATATTATAGCGGTATTTATTATCCTTATTGTTTATCTATTGAATTTATTGTATTTGTTTTAGTTCGGTAAATTCGGTTTAGTTGATGTTTATGTTCATTATCAGCCTGGGACTTTTTTTATTTCTTACAGAGTAAGTACTCTTTTCAAATTAATCAGATTAATCAATATTTTTCAGTTAATACTATGTATTCAGTCATGGCAACTGTGTTTCCGGCTGACATTTAATATATTATTTTATATAACAAATCAGTTTGTGCAATCGACTTCTCCAGTTAAAGAATTTATCTTCAGACAGTGTATAAGAACCACCTTTGTCATTTCTTACCAGTATATAGTAAGTACAGTCTATTATGTACCTATACTATTCCATAATTATCCAAACTATGATAATATTCAGTGCATCTTGTAACTTGTATTGTAGTAAAACTTCACTACCTTAGTTTCAACTGTATTAGTTATATTCTTATTTGCTTATTTATTTTTAAACGCTTATTATCTTATGGACCCTTATATAGGTATTATTTTATCCGAATCAGTTATTAGATATATAGCAACCTTATTATGGATCTCTAGTGTGTTATACTAATTAATAAGTTAATCAATATTAATACTATGTATTCAATCCTTGCATCTGTATATTTGGCTGACCTTTATCAACTTTAAAGACTTCATCTCTAGATGGTTAATAAGAACCTAACCACTATTGTTGTTTCATACTAATAAAGTAAGTACAATCTATTATGTACCTATACCGTTCCATAAATATTTAATTATTAATTGTTTATTATAATTATCCAAACTTTATGATAATATTCCATACATCTCGTAAAGCTTTACTACCTTAACTTTATTATATATATGGAATAATTTAATAAAGATATTTAATATATTCAATGTCTTATTATCCCTGTACTAATATATCACCATTTCTGTCCCATATTTTATTAATTTGATAATTCTATATAACACAATTCGTATATATATACTATTTTATTCTATTACTCCCACCAATTATTTTACTACTAATATTCCATGCTCTAAGTATGATAATCCAATATCCTTAGTTCATTATCTCTGTTAAGCATATTTATAATTTGTTTTATTTTGTTTTATGATTAGTACATAATTATTTAGTAGATCCTATATCATATTGTGATTATCTTTGTGTGTTCTAATAGTAAAATGGCATTTTACTAGCTGCAATTTATTTACGAATTCAGTTATTGAAATTATTAAATTATCATTAAGTGATGAATGGCTATTTATATCATATTCAGCTAATTTTATATTGAATTTGATACCTAATTATTTATAAAACTCATATATATGATTTTGTTAATTATGTCTATTGGCTATTTCCTAAATTTATAAATTGTTATCTTCGTATTTATTACTGATATGTTTGGATCTCATTGTTATTTATTAATTAAAATGTATGATGAATATCTTTGTGATTCTAAATTTACTTCATTTAATTTGTTATTAGGATTATGTTTACAGTATTACCGTTAGGGCTTTATTCGGTATCCCTATATTGTATTTGGCTAAGATTTAACTACTTAAAATGCTACTTGAATTAATCTTATACTGTACTATTGCATCTAGTAACTATATACTGGCTCATACATTCTGTTTTATTCTATCTATTTTTAATATCCTACACTATGGATCATTGAGTTAATCGTCTATTGTTAAATTAGTATTTCTTTATTCCTGTCTATGATTTTATCATCTCTATGTTGCAGTTGTCCAATAGTTATTTGATTTCTCAATTTATTTCAGCCAATCAGAATTGAGGATTGATCCCTATTCAACTTGTTTTTACCCTAGATGATAGACGGCGCACTATCGTTCGTACTATTGTACGTTGGAAGGGGTAATTACATCAAGATGGCGACGGTGGTCTATCATAACACGCGTCTACGATGTTTATAACATTATACTGAGTTTAATTCTATTTGTTAATTTAAGTGGAAATTTATGGTGATAAAATCTGTTTTCCTGACCTTTGTTGCTGGTACCAAGTGCTCGTAGTTTTCTATTTTCGCTGTGTTGTTTAGGATGATTATGGTGATCCCGTGATTGTGAGTTCATTCATCTAGTTACACTTCACCTTATGTATGCGTTATGCATCTATGCCATTAGTTATATTCAATTTCATATAACATCTTATATCTTTGCCTTAGTGTTATGATGCATATATTCTTCATTACGCGTTTGTTTGTAATACTTCATTGATCCACTCATTTATTAATTATTACCAATTATTAAGTTATTTATTTCTTTGATTATTAGATGTAAATACTTATTAGATGAAATGTTTATCTTATCTAATTAATTCGTGTGATTTATTTATTACTTAATTTGGTGCTTCTTTTATTGAAGTAATAAAACAATGACAAAGACTCATCCGTAATTATAGACATAACCAGCTATATTTTAAGATAAGTGTAAATAATTTGTTATTCACTTATATTTTGAATTTATCAATTATTTGCTAATATCGCGCTTTATTTTATTTAACCTGAATTACATTATTTATAGGTGTGGAGCATCAAAGGGCTCATTACAACATGTATACATTCTATCGAAATTACAAAATATATTTACACGCGCGTAAGTAAGTATATTTTGATCCTGTATTTTAACTATTGCAATAAGAAATTTTAATTATGAATAATTATTAATATTAATATTATTATTAATTAATTATTTAATTGATGATAGATTTGTATTTTAAGCTAGAATTTAATTTCTCTTAATACTACGGTTCACTTCATTTATGAAATTTCTTACTTAATTTAAACAATGAACGAATTTTACTAGATGAGTCATTGTTTATCCAGGTGTTCTATTTCCATATTGTTATTGTTATTCTTAAGTTTAAGTTCATTTTATGCAGTTAATATATCAATTGTCTGTTAAAAATTTAATAGGTCGTTTTATCTTAATTTTTGTGTTATTTAACTGGTCAAATTTAATTCTGTGTTTATGTTGTATCAACTATTATATAGATTAGTTAATCATGATGCTAAATAATTAATAATTAATCATATATGCAATAATATATTAATAATAATTCTTCTATAGGTGTGGAACAACCAGTAATCCAGCATATATATAGAAATTTATAATACATTATCATTTTATCATACTCGTAAGTATATCTATTCTATTATTAAAATATTATAAATACCAATTATTAATTTAAATGATTATATATTATTCATATTACTATACATTACCCATAATCTTCTCATAAATTTCTCATCAATACAGTACATTTTATTTATGAATATTACTATTTAATTTAAACATTAACGAACTTTACAAGATTCTTTTGTTTGTTTATTCAATCGTTCACCTCAACGTTATTATATTTTTTCTTTTTCTTGTTCTTGATCTGTTATATATTACTTAATGTTTAGATTTAAATATAATTTCTGTTACATATATTTAACCATCTACCCATTATTTTTGGAGTAAAATCTTTTAATTTAGATTTTAATATAGAACCTCAAAAGGACTCGCTACTGCTTACAGAAAATTTGAACGTATTTTATGATTTAATGGTTGTTTATTAGTATGCCTACATATTATCATTTCTTAATATATCATTATATCAACATTTATTATTTAATACGACACTGATTTATTCGATAATACTTATTTAATTTATTTTACTTATCATACGTTAATTATAATTTGACTTTATTATTTAATATTTACGGTAACTTGATTTTGCAGGTATATACAGCAATTGTATATTTTTTCATCTTTTGCTTGGATTATTTATTGCTTAGTCTATTCTACATTGTATATTTTGTTATTTATTATATTTCTCTTTTACTTTTGTATATTTATACTAATTCATAATATTTCTTGCAGGTAATACTACACGGACTCTTGTTTTAACTTATTATGGATTATATCACACACTTCTAATTATCACAATTATCATTATTATCACTATTATCACTATTATGTTTCCATTGCGGGAGCGAATCGAAAACACGTTCGTACTCTAGCACGTTCAGAGCCAAACTTAAGCTAACCCGAACCTAAAATATATATATTATATTAATATATATTTTTTATTTATTTAGTTATTTATTGTTATATATTTATTATAATAATTATTATTATTGTATTTTTATCATTCTATATGTATGTGAGGTGGATAAGAGGTGTAGGGTGCAATGCAAATAAGGGTGTTAAATTTTGATAACAAAATGTTTATTAACAGAAATGACTTTTGTTGCTTGTGGCCTGACTAGACTAATGTCTCGCCTCTCTGTACGGCTCGCGATTTGACTCTATATCGATCATTTGTATTCTGACTACCTCGCTGCTAGACTGTTGGATGAGAACTGTTGTGATCTGCAACGTTTTGTTCATACGTCCGTTTAATTCGCTCAAACGATCAAACACAACGAAATGAAATCGGAAAATAATAATAGATCATTTGTCAATCGGTAAACTATCCCTACAAGAGGCAGAAGGTTTCATCCCGATAGCTCAGTTCATGCCAGAGTATTCGACGAATATACATAAAAATTGGATTTTTGCAAAAAAATCAATTAAAAAAAACATGCCCTGCAAGAGGCAAAAGGAACAATCCCGATTGGTCAAACCGTTTCGAAGAAATTTGTGAACCTACATTTACAAAAAAGAAAAGGAAGTATACGCATCGAATTCAGATACCTTCTTTCCTTTTCGAAGTTGGTATAAAAACAGGGAAATAGACGAAGTAAATATTTATGTATAAAAAAATGGAGGTATGAAGGAACAAAAGATCACAAAGGCAGGTATGACAACGATAAATATGTGGCGCATGGAGGGAAGGATTGGTTGGACAAGAAGAATTTGACTAGTTAGCGTGATTAAAAACGAAACGAAACTAAGGATTGTTTTCAAGAGAAGAATCTGACTAGTTAACATGATTGAGAACGACCGTCAACGGCTCGATGCCACTGCGTGCTCTCTATGCCATTAATGAATTTTAGATTTTTTAAACTATCAAGATAATTGATCATCTCGCGAAGCGCGTAAATTTGCCGAAGTTGGCCGATTGTCGACGGCTCGAGTCGTTGGAAAAATAGATGCGACGCTTAGACAATAAAAATACAGACAAAAAAAAATTAAGACGATAGAGAACGAGCTCTGACTGTTTACGCAGAAACAGCATTGCATCGTATTTCGATATACAGATTGGCTATTCTAATTCTTATTTTTTCAATATGTAACAAAAATTTTTTCCTGAATAAATATATTTTTAATTGTATATATCTATGTATAGCCATCCATCTAGCATAATTAAATATAAAGTCCCAGGGGTACGAAAATAATTTTCTTTAGGACAAGTTCTGCCAATGAAAATAATCATAATTTCGGGGAACTCTATATCGTTATCTCTTGATTACTTCTATTTTAAGATATTGAAACAGGAGGCCTATTCTATATCCAAGAGTTTTCCGCGAACATACTACTTGTCTTTCACACCTGCCTAACTGAAAATTTAATTTAAAACTCTTCGCAGTCGGCGGTAATTTGGCATGAAAATAGTGTTGGATCCAGATACAGAAATTCATAGCTACGGAAACAAAGGTCGAGAACTTGGTTTTAACATGCATATATTCCGAGTAGGATTATTATTATACTTGACAAACTTGATGCTTCACAATTATGAAGTGTATACATTCTACTGTCTACATTCTATACACTTTCGATACTTGATAAACTTCGAACTTGATGATGTTGGATGATTTATGAACGATGAATCCCTCCCCGGTAATTACACGATGATTTCTACAATATACCTAATATTTTATACCATAATTATTCAAAGAATTAGGATTACATTAATTACTCTTATTACTATATTACAGTTACTCTTACTATGAATAATTGCAACTAATGTGTCGGATGCTAAGTCTAATTAAATTGTATACCTACTTTCAAGGATTCGAAATGAAAATACAGGGCATACGAATTGCTGGTTATAAAACATGCGCTAGTTTTAGTTTGTTCCTGTGCATTTCCATTGAAGAATTTTTACGTTATGATTCTCCAAGATATGTATTGTTTTATATGATCCAGCATAATTGTCTGCTAGCTTTCCTTTCTTTGACGCTTTTAATAGGAATGCGGAGTCATTTAACTAAAATGTTTGTGATCTAAGGTATTGTTTATTCTGGTATCATTCCCAACACTTTTCTGATTGTACTAGGTTTTA